>PVLA01000452.1:0-31005 GCA_004027455.1 Hydrochoerus hydrochaeris | reverse complement strand
TGCATTTCTTAAAATGTTTGAACAACTAGTAATGAACAACAGATGTTGCATATACCATGTAGTAAATATTTACCCTACCTTATAGTGCAAAATTATTATAATATATAATATCCCAAAATTATTGAAGTTACAGTTTTAAAATATGTATGATCAAATACACAGTTTTCTGAATATTTAAGAATGTGAAAGATTTCAACATTCAAGGAAATTATTAAAATTTCAGTTGCTCTTAACTAAGTCTATGAGTTTCCCTTCAAGCAGGTTGCCTCCCTACCTTCCTTCCTCAAGATTATTTTACCAAAGAGCCATTGAGCTGTATCACTAGATCTTTTTAAATTTTTATTCTGAGATTAATCTCACTACCTTGCCTAAATGGGACTGGGACTTGAACTTGTGAACCTCCTACATCTGCCTACCTCAGTGCTGGGATTACAAGCATGGGCCACTCGGCTGGACTCACTGAAGGTTTTCTTTTTTTCCCAAAGAATGATAATAGAATATAGAGACTTCAAATCTTATCTCATCATTGTTTTAATTAAAATAATAGGTCTAAGATGCATTTTGCTTTTTTAAGGGATAGCAACATATTAACAGTTTTTTTCTAAGTAAACAAAAATAACTTAGTGAAGTTCATAATATATTTACAAACTATACATTTGTCTAAAGGAAAAATTTTTACAGTTTTGACCAAAGAATATAAATTTGATGGAATAGACACCCTTAAAAAAAGTCAGTAGCCAGGTGCAGTAACACACTCTTATAATTGTTCCATTGATTTGGGAGGATTAAAAAAAGTTAGTGTGACCCCACATGGGTGGGCTGTGTAACAATGACTGCATCATATGTCTTAGTTATCAAGAATGTGTGTCATTAGCAGGTGTGATAACACACCTATAATACCAGCACCAGGAGGCTGAGGCAGGAAGATCCTCAAGAGTTTGAGGCCAACCTGAGCTACATAGTGAGTTTCTGGCCAGCCTAAATACATAGTGAGACCTGTCTTTGTTGGGGGGTAGGAAGCATGTTATTTAATATTACAGATGTACACATGACAGTACCTTGCGTAACGAAAGTGGCAACATAGAAATAGTTGAACCTGTAAATCCTTCAAATTAAAAGAAAAATCAGTTGAATTATTTTAAGATGAATTCTCTCTTCATAGATGTAAATTAATCATGGAATAATTGTGTGTTTTCAAATTATGGTAGGGAAACATTTTTATTATGATATAACTATATATTCTTGTGTGATAAACAAATTTCTATTATACTAAAGATTTATTCCCTGTGTGAAAAACCAAACTAATTTGTGTTTATTGCCTGGCAGTTGGTTGACCCTATCTGTTATGGGGCCGGGAAAGCTTTCCTAATTTAGCTACCATTTAGAGGTAATACCTTTTTTTTTTTTTTTTTTAGGTACTGGGAATCAAACTCACAATCTTGCACTTGGCAGGTGGGCTCTGTGCCGCTGAGCTATATGAGGCAATTCCTAAATAATCCCCAATTTCTAATAGGTTCTGTGGGCCACAGTTGCTATTTTATATAAGACTTCTGAAGTTTTCATGTTATTTTATATATGAAATCCTTAGCATTAAACTGAGGTTTTAGGAGAGTCTGAGTCTAAACTGTTCACTGTTCCCTAAGTCACACTATTCAGAGTAATAGATATAGACATTCTCTCTGCCTTACATGCATGTGTACAATTCAAAATAATAACTGAGGATTAGACATTTATCATCTCTGGGGTGTGGAAGTGAAAGGCAAGATTTGCTTATTTTTGAGACAGCGTCTCGCCATGTAGTCCAGGCTGGCCTTGCACACACTGTGTAGTCCAAGCATGACCCTCCTACCTCAGCCTCCCAAGTGCTAGGATTAAGTTGGGCACCACCATCCCCAGCCGACATTGTTGTTTAAGAGTAGGAAACCACTATGAGTTAACTGTTTTTTGAATGAATCTAGGAACCTATTTTGTAATAACATTGTTTCTTCCAAGTTTCAAGCAACTCATTTTCAAGTGACTTTTTAGTTGGTAATTAAAGATGAAGACCTTCAACAGAGAACTTTGTTTTTGGCAGTTTGCTTGCTGGCAATGAAAATTTGTCAGCTGTCTTGGCAGTTTCTCTGACAAAAATGAAGAAAGCACTAACTGAGCACTTACTGTGTGCCAGGTAGACACACAAGTTACTCTTAACTATCTGTAAAAAATCTTTTAATAAATAAGTTTTAATACCAAATGGTTTTGTTGACGTTGATGCCCAACTTTAAAATATCTTGCTTTTCAGCCATTTAAAAATGTTGATAGCTTCAATAATCCTCACGTAAGAACGTCAGTAATTTAGAGTTGTAAATGAACTACTTCACGTGGTGTTAGGGTATACAGTGAGCCCCCTTATTTTCTGAGGAAAAGAACATCTTTTTTTGGTGGTGGTGTTAGGGATAGTAGAACCCAAGGCCCTGTGCATGCAAGGCAAGAACTCTATCACTGAGCCACATCCCCAGCCCCAGGAACAGAACATCTTGAAACTTTAATGAAGAATCCTTGGTTTGAGTGTGTGTCCAAAAGTTACACATTTATTTTAAATATACATTTATTTTAAAAACAGAACTTTTTATTAAAAAGTCTGTCTAGTTATTGCCACCATTTATAAATAGTAGACAAATATATCACTTGACTGTAAATTTGAAATAGTTTATTGGTCAACACTGTCAGGTTGACCTCAGAAGGTTTGTGAGCTTCTTCATGAGAATGATTTCCAATGAAGTCCTCTTGTGTATTTTACTACTCATAGATTCTGATCCTTATGGTTGCACACAGCTGCCTTGATCTACTCTAACCACCCAGTGGCTGTTGGTATGAGATAAAGTGTGCTGTTTTTTGCTTGTTCTCTTTTACTCAGCATGTAAACAGTATCTGCATGCCATCTGGTGAGTGTGTTGGCTAGTGACAGAGCTAAAAATAATGGCTGAAAATGGGCTAAAAGAAAAGAACATTTGGCTGTGGTGTGTAGCTCAGTGGTAGGTCTCTTGCTAGCATCCTTGAGGTCCTAGGTTCAGTGCCTGACATCGCACGCGCGCACGCACACACACACACACACACATGACACACACAAACACTGCACACATGAAGTGACTGAAGAAATAAGGTCGCTCAACCTTATTTTTTAAAAAGGAAAATTAAAAATTCAGTGTAGTAGAGTCTACTTACACTAGATGACTTCCTTAATTTGAACAGAGAGAAAAGGATCCTGCTTTTTGAAAAAAAAGTTTTTTTCAGTCTTGCCTGGTCACAAGAATTTTATGAGATACTTGATAAAAATATGGATTTTTGCCTAATTTTTGGTTTGTTACATGTCCATGGGGGTCTAGGAGTGCGTATTTTGAGTAAGAAAGGCCTCAACCATCTCTCAGTGCTCGTGGTGCACATTGGTTATGACCCAGCATGTTTAGAAGAACTGCTGTGAAGGACTGGAAGGACCAAGCTGTTTGAGGGCACATAGTATCTTACTAACCGAAAGATGTGTGTCCCCCAAAGAAGCAAAATTCTGTTAGGCAACTAGAAAAGAAATGAGAGAATTAAAGATTTCCTCGATTGAGCAAAGTAACAGAAAAAGGGCAAAATCACATTTTAACTAAATATAAAGAAAACAGTAAAAAGCAACAAGACAAAAGCCATAGAAAAGCCAGGTGTTTTTAGGTGAATATTCTCAAAATGTTGAAAGGGAGGATTGGAGATGTAACTTAGAAGTAGAACACATGGTTAGGATGTACGTGGCTCTAGGTTTGATCCCCAGCAACACACACGTACTCTCTCTCTTTCTCTCTCTCTCTCTCTCTCTCTCTCTCTCTCTCTCTCTCTCTCTCTCTCTCTCTCTGTCTCTGTCTCTCTTTCTCTCTCTGTCTGCAAGAAACCTGGTGAAAATTGGCTGAATGCTTTCTAAGGCCTTTTATCTTTGAGTTTTAATGAAGTAAATTAACCCACTTATAATATCCCAGATGCCAGAGCTTGAATTGAGGAGTTTGCTGAAGAAATAAAGTACTGTTTAAATCTTTGCATATGGGAAGATAGAAGTTTTTTTCTTCCTTGGAACTGAAGAATTCAAAACATTTCTGTTTCTGGATACCAGATAAAAAGGGAGCAAGCTAATAATTAGAAAAGATATGCTTTAAGTAAAAGTGCTTATTAAAGCCATTAAAGAGATTCAATCTTCTAGGAAAAGTATGTGAAAAGTCACAGATACAGCAATCGCTTTAGAGGTATGTCCTTGGACTGCAGAGCAGCTTCATAAGGAGTTTCAAGGATCTGTTCTTTAGTTCATGGCAAGATTCTGATTAGGTGGCCCATTTGAAGGAATTTTAAAAGTCCCACATACCAATAGCTGCAAAAACACCCTGACTTTTGTTTCCATGTCTGTGATAAGTAGGAATGTGGATTTCAGAGCTTCCATCCTTATCTGTGTGCACTATAGGATCCTCAGTTTCCATTTTGGAGCTAAATAAAGAAGAGGAGGTTGCAGGAGTCACTTAAATCATTATACTTTGAAGATAGTGTAAACTTTTATCTTCTGTTCCTTGCCCATCCCAATTACAGTACTGTTGTGGTTACTCAGGTTCAAAAGTTTTAATAATAGTGATTGCCTTTGAAGTGAATCTTAGAACTTTGTTGAACATAATTGAATACAAACACAACCAAATAGAACATAAGAGTATTACAATGTGCAGATAAGTAATATATATTATAGCTAGAATAATCAGTAAAGAGAATGAAAACTTTTTTTAAAGAAAGCTACTTAAGTAACTTTTAAACATAAAAATAAAGTTTTGAAAGGTACATATTATATAAGAATGTGCTGTGTTGTACTTGCCTTAAAGGTTTGATATGTCCATTCGATTATACAGTCTTTTCAAATTAATTTTGATTAATTTGCATGTGTTTTATTTATGGAGGCAGTGTTATTGAACCATAACACTTGAATAATTTTTCAAATAAAGTCATGATAGGTCTCCCTTGGACTATCATCCATACCCTTTCTTTTAGTGTACTGTGTTTTCAGTGACATACTGCTTTGTAGATGGCTGATAGAATTTAGAAATAGTTATATGATTATAGAATCTTTACCAAATATTGCCCATTCCAGAACTGACTTGTGATTTGACCTCTTTAATACTGAACTGTATTTGAAGCTAATTGATACCATTTACAACAGTTATTGATAAGTAGTAGTTAAAAGAATAGTACAGTAAGGAAGATTGCTTGACATTTTCTTCAGGCTCTTCTTATTCTTTGGGGAAATGTTAAGAATGAGTGAAATAAAAACATATAGTGCTGGCATATGAATAGGTAGATCAGAGGAGCAGAATAGAAAATTGGTTCATTGACCCATGACCATCTGAGTGGGAGGGAAACTTGGCTGTTTCATTTTAAATTCCAGATGGGTCAGCAATTTAAATGAAAATATTAAAGTATTATAAGGAAGCATAGAGGGTACTCCATGAATCAATCAATCAATCAATCAGTCTCTCTCTCTCTCTCTCTCTCTCTCTCTCTCTCTATATATATATATATATAAAATCTCAGCTTGTAAATTCAGCATAACCAATTGAAACTACAAAGCCTATAAGACAGGTAAAATATAGCATATCCATGTATAATGTGTACCTCTAGATTGGTAAGCAAAAGTAAATAATTCTTGCAGTTACTGTGACTTCCTTCAGTTTTATAATTAAACAAAGATGTTCAGCCTTAATCATAATAATAAATTAAAACTCGAATAAGGCCAACATGAGATACTGTACTATTTTTAACATAAAAGTTGTCCCAAATAAAGTTAAATAACATACTAGATTGGTGAAAAATGAACATTGTCATACATTTCTAAAGGGAGGATAAATTGTTGCATCCAATTGGTACAACTAATATGTATAAAGACATATGTATTATAGTCATTACAGCAATATTTGTAACACTAAAGGCTTCTCCTCTACTGAGAGGCTCAATAGACAAACTACTAGAGCCATAAAAGGGAACATTATTTACCTAACAAAATAAATGTTGAGCCAACATTATATGTACAGATATAGAAAGACATCAAAGATAGATATACAGTATTATTAAGTGAAATAATACTCAAACTGATAAAATCTTCAGTCATAAATGTAGAGAAAAAGGATATTTTCACAAATACTTGTGTACCTGGAATGTATCTGGAAGGTTATAAATGAACTGGTATCAATGACTGTCAATAGGGAAGGAAATGGTTAGGTGGTGGTTGGAGACAAGACTTCGTTTTCACTTTATTTACACTCTTTGTTTCATGCATCTGTGTCATTCATATGCTTACATGCAGATGTTCATGTATCATTAATTCATTCATCTGAAATGTATATTGAGCTCTGTTATAGACCAGGCTCTGTGCCAGGTATCAGTGCATGAGATAAGGCTTCTGTCTAGCCTTGTGAAACTTGACACCCTGAGAGCAACAGGGCTATGGACAGATAATAAGTATATAAATAAGTCAATATAAATATGTAATGTAACTCATAGTGATAATAGTGCTGTGATGAAAAACAAAGCGTAGTAAATTAAGTAGTGCTGGTACAAGGTGGTCAGACATCACTGCTGCCTTGACAGCACTTGAAGTGATGGGAAGTTAGATATCTAGGGATTGGGGGGAAACATGTAGGATGAAGGGGAAACAGACAGGTCACCATGTTAGAAGGGCTGCAGCTGACACAGTGTGTTTGTAAACCATCGTGAGCGCTTGCACTGAGATAAAAAAGCAGTTGGAGAGCTTTGAAGGTTTCTCCACATAGTAGGGTCACTCTTGGCTGCTCAGTGGAAGATGGCACCGTGCTGTTCAGAAGGGTAAAATCAGTGGCTGCCTAATTCCAAATATTCTGGCAGCCACATTTTGAAAAGTGAAAGAGACAAAATTAATTTTGAGGATAGTTTCTATTTAACCTGAACATTTACCCAAAACATTATGCGTCAACATGAAATCAACATAAGTATCATTGGTATTTATTATAGTTAATATAATATCGATATTAATGTTATTAATGTTGATTATTGCCATTTTTGTGTAATAGTGGTTTTGTTTGTTTTTGGGGATACTGGGATCACACCCAGAGTTTAAAATATGGGTCACGATCTAAATTCCCCAGGTCGCCTTTGAACTTGAAATCCTCCTGCTTTTGAGTAGCTGGGGTTATAGGCCATTACAGTTTTTTTGTATTAAGTTTTCAAAATTCGAGGTGTATTTTAATAGAGCATACCTCAATTTAGATTGCTAAAGTTTTAGCAGTGAAGTGAAAAGTAATACTACCAGAACAATGAAGGTGTGTTTAATGGAATAATATATTGCTTTCGTTTTGGAGCGTATTTAAAGTTAAATAAACTTAAAATTTAAGTCTTCATTGGCACTACTGCCATAGCCACATTGCCTGTTATCTGCTGGTTAGCATTGCAGTGGCTGTGGGGATATGCGGAGGTAGTGAATCCTGAAATGTCTGCAGTAATTCAAGCAGGAGATGATGACAGGACCAAAGCCGCGTAGCAGTGGAGTGCAACACAGAGCCAGGTGGATTTATTAATCTATTGAAGGTAGGATATGAAAGAAAGAGAAGAATCAACTGTGGTCTTTTTGATCTGAACAACTAAAGAACAGAGTTGACATTTACTGATATGAAAAAAGAGAAAAGGGCAGTTCCTAAGTGGAGTGGAAGGTGCTCATGAGTTAGATTTTTAATATGTTAAGCTTAAGATACGTTTTTTTCAGGCTGGCCTTGAGTTTGCTTTGTAGTTCAGGTTGGTTTTGAATTTGAAACAATCCTCCTTCCTCAGCCTCCCAAGTGCTGGGATAACAGGTGGGTGCCACCTCACCTAACCTGAGCTATGTTTTTGACATCAATACAGAGGTCTCAAAAGTCAGCTAGATCTGAGACTGCAGTTTTGGAGTGAGGTAATCTAGAGTTCTTTAATGGGTGCCATCTGTGTTATCTGAAACTATGCGATGAAGGCTCTTGGATCCAGTGCAGAGTGACAGGAGATGGTGGAGGACTGAACAGAGGGCCCCTCAATATTTAGAGGAGAAGCCAGCAGCCAAGAGCAGCCAGGAGGTTAGGAGGAGATCCCAGAGAAAATGGTAGTTTGAATTGCCAAAGGAAAAAAGTGTTTTAGAAGAAGGTCAAAAAGCATCAAGTGCCTATGTGGCTGGTAGGTTAAAATAAGTTGGAAGCTAAGATTTAACCATTGAATTTAGTTCCATGGAGATGATCTTGGCAAAAGCAGTTTAACAGTGGTGTTTTAGGCAGGGAAAGGGCGGGGGCTAAAGAGAAAGTGAGGCTAAACATGGTGGCTCACACTTGCAATCCCAACACTTGGGAGGCCGAGGCAAGAGGATTGCTGTGAGTTTGAGGCCAGCCTGCACTTCAAAGTGAGACTTTGCCCAAAAAACAAGAAAACCAGACTTGAATTACTTAAGAAATTAAAATAGAATTTTAGCCAAATTTTGTGCCTGTGCCAAGATTTGGCTGCTTTTCTTTCTTCCTTCTTTTTTTTTTTTTACGCTCTGTTTCTTAGCTACTCCCTTAGGCAGTTGTTCTCATTTAGCTATTTGAAGGAATTGTCAGAACTCAAATCCAGGCAATTTAAAAACATTTATTTTTAATAAATACCATGGGTGCCCAGGAATGCTTTTGATGGTGTTTGGTTTATGTTGTCAAGGAGCTATGAATTAAATAAAGCCAAGTACTTAAGAAAAATTGTTTGGATTTTGTTCAGTTTGTTTCCCAACCAGGTTTAAATATGGGTGACTAGATGTAATGTAAAGGTTTTTTTGTACTGGGGATCGAACTCATGACCTTGTGCTTACCAGGCAAGCGCTTGAGCCACTGAGCTAAATCCCCAGCTTTAAAGGTATTTTTTTGAGTAATATCAAGCATCTTTTTGCATTTATATTTTTTCATGTAATGAAATATTTTTATGTTGGGCTGTTGTCTTTTACTCATAAGAAGTTAAGTAATTTTGTAAGGATAGTAAACTAATGGCCCTGTGTATTTCAGATTTATTTACCAGTCATACATTCATTTTTTAAGTATTTTGGGTCTTTGCTAAATAGATGGGCGTTGGGTTTTTGGTTTTTAGTTTCTTTGTTTTTTTGGTACTGAGGATCGAACTCTCGACCTCATGCATGCCAGGCAGGTGCTTGTGCCACTGAGCTAAATCTGTAGCCCTTGTTTTTTTGCTTTTGAGACAAAGGCTCCCTCTGTACTTCAGGCTGGCCTTGAACTTATTATATATTCCAGGCTGGCCTCAAATTTGCAATGATCCTCTTGCCTCAGCCTCCTGAATGCTGGAATTACAGACGTGCACCACCACACCTAGCTACAGTTTTGTTTGTAATACTCCTTAAATCTGTAGCATAGGTAAAAGGGCCATCTTCCTAAATTATAAAAAAATTGCATATCTTTCTTCTAATTGCATATCTAAGTGCATGTCTTTCTTCCCCACTGGCCTTTTTAAAATTTTTTTGAGACAGGATCTGGCTAAGTCTTCTAGCGTTTTCTTGTTTTGATCTTTATCTTTTTGAAATTTATTTTTGTGCAAGATGGAAAATTAAAACATGAACAGTTTCCTATGTTCTATTTTCTTTATTGGTTTGACGTCCTACTGAGCAGGAAAGGGGACAGGACTCAACAATCCAAGCAGGTTTATTGCTAAGCCTGAGAGGGACCTTGCTGTGTGAGCAGAGCAGAGCAGAGCAGATGTCTCTTGCAGCCTGAGAGACTTTTTTCATAGCGTTTTTGGACTGGCTTTTGAGGGAGTGAACGAGGGAAGGAGCAGACCTGAGGCTTGTCGATGTGTCCTCTGTGTGCTCCGAAACCTGCTGATGTATACTTGGGGACTGTTTGTCTCTTACTGAGTCCTCTGTGACCTAAGTGAAATGAAAACCTCAGTTCTCTAAGATGGCGGGCGTGTGGGCGCACCTGGACCAGCGAGTCCTTGTCCTGGCTGTCACCACCTTCACGCTGTACAAAATGTTCATATATGAATGAAGCGATTTCTGCATTTTGATTTCTTTGGGGAGAGTGTTGTGACAGGGGCTGGTGATATATTCAAGCTTGCCTTAAACTCTTGGTGATCCTCCTGCATCAGCCTTCCCAAGAGCTGAGATTATATGTATTGCACCCCCATCCCTGGATAGACTTCAATTTTTGTTTTGTTGTTTTGGGTTCTTTTGTGGGGGGATGGGTTGGCTTTTAGGGGGAGGGGTTTAGACAGGGTCTTGCTATGCAGTTCAGACTGGCCTCCAACTCACTTTGTAGTCCAGGCTAGCTTCAAACTTGCAGTGATCCTTCTGCTTTAGCCTCCAGAGTACTGGGATTACAGGCATGGGGCAACATGCCTGGCATTAGACATTAATTTCTGTCTTGTGAATGTCTTTATGTGCTTCTTTGTTAATATCACATTATTTCAATTACTAAAGCTTTATAGTAATTTTCAATTCTAGTAGGCTAAAGTTCTTTTCTTCCCCATTATTCCTTTTTATGGTTTTTCTTGGCTGTTCTCTGCCTTTCTTTCTTCCACATATATTTTAGAATCAGTCTTTTAAATTTATTGTTTCCTTTGAATGCTTTTGGTGTTACCTGAGTTAGTGCTTTTCTTGTTCAGTTCTGGATGTAGTGCTTTTTAAAAATTTTGGCTAAAACTTTATAGTTTCAGATTTTGTTCCCTAACTTTGAGCTTTTTAACCACCTTTTTTGTGGTTTTTTTGCTTCACTCTTTTTGAAGTTTTTACTTTTGTTTCTACTGTAGTGTCACAGAAGTGATTTCATCGTAAATATTTGATAGTAGTAAGGCCATTTTTAAAAAACTGACAGCTGAGAGCAATGTTTCAAGGCTGTTTTCTTCCTTATGTAGATCTTTCTTATGTAGATTCTGTCTGAAATTGAGTTTGTTACTCCGTTGCTCAAATCTATCAATTCCATAGATGATGTTCACACCCTAGAATTGCAGATTATTATTCTCCACTTCAGTGAATTCTTCACTGGGTAAATAACTGTATTTGGGAAGTTCTGATCCTACAATGCCTCTAATCTTCAGCAGTTAATAAGATAGACATTTTATGGCCAGGGATTTAGCTCAGTGGCTTAGGCGCCTGCCTGGCAAGCACGAGGTCTGGCAAGCACGAGGTCTGGCAAGCACGAGGTCATGAGTTCGATCCCTGGTACAAAAAAAGATATACATTTTATGTAAAAACAAATCTCTTGTACAGTTAGAAGGTAGGGAACCTTTATTTAATATTATTATGTTTCAAAAATAAAGAACCTGGTTTTTAAATTTATCTCAAGCTCAGTATGATTCCTGTAGAAAAAAATAACAAAGGATATAATTTAAGGTACATTACAGGATGTTTGCCATCCAAATAGGCTATAACTTCAAATAACTACCACTTAATTACCACTAACAACTAGGTAGTAACTGCAGTCTGTGCTGCTCAAATAGTTTTTATGGTTTAGTGCACCTTTATTGTACAAGGGACTAAACTAGGTGCAGGAATACAAAGCTGAGAGACATGCCCTCTTACAATAGCACTACACATAAATTTTGTGAAATGAGTTTTTACTACCAAGAAGTTTTGTGAGAAGCCAAGAGGGATATCCACGACCTGGTCCATGGAGGCTGGGTCAGCTCTTGAGGGGAAGGTGACGGCAGAGCAGAGGTTTTGAGCTGGAACTCTTGTCCTGCACTAGCTATGGGAGCTCTGCAGATTATTCCACTTCACTCAACCTTAGTTCCTTCAGTGTAAACTACTTCACATTGTTGTTTGAGGCAGTAATGAAATTTGGGGTGTATACAGTAGGGCGATCAAAAGATATGGTAAATGTTTAAAAGGTTTAAAATTTGTTACAGTACAAGACACAGTGCCATAAGTTCTTTTAAAAATACTCCTCGCTTCAAACATACCCATTGTTCTTGCCACTTTTTTTAATTTTAAGTTTTTATTAGTACACGTTTATGGTATATTATGATTACATTCATCATAGAGTTGGTCCACATTCATAACGTATCTTCTTTTTACTTTCCCTTCCCTTCCTGTCTTCCCCTTCCCATCTGCAAAAGTGCTCTCTCCCTGTCTGGCCTCTTTGTGAAGCAGTCCTGCAAGTCCTTTTCCCTGTCTTTACAAGGTGGGCTAAAAAATATGGTGATTGTTGCTGTCAGGTGCCATTGAACAGAAAGACAGGCTTGTACAGTGTGTTCCTGGGCACCTTTCTCTGGCTCTGGCACCGTGAAACTTCTGACTGTTCCCCATAGTCAAAATGACAAGGAAAGGTGAACAGTTTGAGTTGATTCAGGCCATCACCTTGGCGGTGCAACTCCGGATACTCACAGAAAAGGGCTTCCAAAAGTACTTCAGGAAGTAGCAAGGACAGTGGGATAAGTACATTGAAGTGAGGAAGTGTTTTGAGAGGTGTTAATGGCAATATGTCTTTTACTGTAATACAGGTTTTAAAAATTAAACATTCATTTTCATTTTCAATCATATTGCATATATATGGAACAGACTAGCATGTAATAGTCACTGAAAAAATAATGTGGAATAGTCCTCTGAGTACCCAGGGTCAATGAACCCACATGTTGAAAATTTGTGTTTATGTGGAATATATACAGACCTTCTTTTCATTATTCTCTAAACAATACAGTATAGCACATATTTACATGGCATTTATTTTGTATTGGGGATTATATTTATTCAGAGATGATTTGAGATATACACGAGGAACCGGCCATGGTAGCATATACCTGTAATTCCAGTGCTCAGGAGTCTAAGGCAAGATTGCTGTGAATTCAAGGCCTGCCTGAATAAATAGGAAGACATTGTCTCAAAAAGATAAAAATAAATTTTAAAAGCCAGGCATGGTGGCATAAACCTGTAATCCCCCAGCATTTGGGAGGCTGAGGCAAAAGGATTGCTTTGAATCTGAGGCTAACCTGGGATACAATAATGAGTCCCTGTTTCAAAATAAATAAATATATACATATACATACAGGAAGATCAAGGCAAATGCTATGCCATTTTATATTAAGGGGCTCGAGCATCCATGGGGTGGGAAGGGTCCGTCCAGGAACCATTGCTCTACATGCACTAAAGAACACCTGTACATCCATTTTGAAGTGCTGATAGGAGTTTAGCAGAGCAGAATTTTCCCAACAGAGGGAAAGGTATATGGCAAATCAGATGGTTGAACTGGGGCCATAGTGGGATTACAAAGTGTTTAATCGTGTTGGTTGGAAAGCACAGTGCTGAAGGAAGTGGCTGATGGTAAGCTGGCAAGGGAAGCAGAGTTGAGATCTTCAACTGGAACTTCCCTGTCATTTTTAAGATTCTTAGAGACACATAGTAAGAGTGGACTCTTTGAAGGCGTTGAGTGTCTAGAATAGTTTTGCCAGTTAAAAGGCTTGTTTGTTGCATGTGTGTGGAATAGCTAGGAAAATTGATAAGAGCTAGGTTGTCCAGTTCCAGCAGTGTGATCACCCTGACCACACATTGGAACCGTCTGGAGAACATTAATGGGCTTCTCATGCCCAGGCTCACCTTGCACTCGGGCTCTGCTGCTGTGTGCCATTCCCTGGTGATTGTACTGCACTGCAGTGTGAACCATGTTGGGAACCACTGAGTGGGGGGATCCATATATTCAAACCAAGTACCATTCAGATCCAAACTAAACAGATGCCCGCAGCATGAAGAAAGCTGAGTAAGGAAGGCTGTCAGAAGCAGGACGCGCCAGTCAAAGGAAGACTGTTTCTGGAGTGGTCACTGAAGAGATGCGCATATACAGTTATGTACATACTAATAGTGAGAATCTGAGGGAGAAGCAGGTTGGAGGCTGTGCTGAGCAGATGTGAGAAAGGGGATTCTGTTTTAATATGGAATTTGAGGGAAATGATCCACAATACCAAACTGGCAGAGAGAGTGAAGGGAAGGAGCCGGAGGAATAGTTGAAAATTCAGAAGACAGAGTCCTGTAGTAGGATCACTGATGGGCCAGATCCCTTAGGAGCCAGAAATCCCAGAGCAGAGTTGAAAGAAGTCATTTAAGTGAGAATGCAAGACTTTCCATTCAGAGAGAAAAACTAAAATCAATGAGGGTGTGAATAAATTCACAGGTTAAGCAGTCATCTTGACTGATGGCCTAGTTGCCTTACTGTGGGTGATGGGTGCATCTGCTTAGAGATAGGAGATAAGGAGGACAGAAAAGCGAGGAAGGCGATTCAGGATTGTGGTCACATTTTGGTTTGGAAGCCAAAGGAGCAAGGCCATTTGAGGAAGTAGATTGAGAAGCAGATGTCTTGCTAAACTGGCTCTTAAGTACTGCTTTCCCACAGTGTTTCATCTGTTGACCCCCTTTCACATACATCCTAAGTGATCTCCTGATTATACTGATCAGCTGGTATTAGTGTGGTGCGGAAATTAATTACTTTGGAGTGAATTTTCTTAGTATCATTGTACTACATTAATTTGAAAGAGTATATATTGTGTCTCTGATGTGAGAGACTGAAAGAGTAAATAAGGATCAAAATGATAGATATTGGGAAATAGGAAGAAAATGTTCAAATGGGAGAAAGGAAAAGGAAAGCAAGGAAGGGAAAATTTAAAAAAGAGCCTTGACAGAGAGAGAGAAGAAAGAGAAAAAGAAAGAGAGAGCCTGGGATTTAGCTCAGTGGTAAAAGAAAAAAGAAAGAAGAAAGAAAGAGAGCAAGAAAGAGCCGTAGATTTAGCTCAGTGGTAGAAATGCCTGCCTGGCAAGTGCCAGGTCAGTACCAAAAAAAAAAAAAAAAAAGAGGCTTGAAGAAAAGAATGGAAACAAAGGTTTTGTAAATAAGGACTCAAGAATTGAGAGGAAGGGAATAGATTGAGGAAAAAACAATCAAGATGTGTCATGTACAGGCACGGTTCCCTATGATGAATGTGATCATTATGTATATCTACAATGTACCAATAAAATTAATTTTTTTTTTTAAATGACATTCATGGGAGCCTGGAACAGGAAAAAAAAAAAAACTGGGAGTGTAGAAAACAGGTGTGGTGGCACATGCCTGTAATCCCAGTACTTGAGAGGCTGAGGCAGGAGGTCACTGTGAGTTCAAGACCAGCCTGGGCTACATAGTAAGTTCAAGGCCAGCCTGAACTGCATATTGAAGCCGTTTCAAAAGAAGAAGGAGAGGAAGAGGGAGAGGAGGGAGAGGAAGAGGAACAGGAAATCATTTGAAAGCATTGTGTGGATCCCATGCTTTAGCATCAGTTAGTTAGTGTCATGTTTTCTTTAATACAAAAGTTTAAAGTTCACCAGATTGAGGCTGGGGATTTAGCTCGGTGGCATAAATGCCACCCTGGCAAGCATGAGGTCATGAGTTCCATCCCCAGTATCAAATAAATAAATAAACCCTATCAGATTGACACTTTGAAAATATATGAACTTGTAGTATTAAAATTTTACATGATAAATTTGAAGATTTTTTTTTACATTATACTTTTTAGTTCTATGACATGAATTCTTGATATATAATATTAAAGTTTTTGTATCCTTATAAGGCTTCTCTTGGTTTCAGTTGTTTAAATGTATTAAATTTCTCTAATGGGATTGGTAGCATGTGTCTGTAATGCCAGCTATTTAGGAAGATTGTGAATTTGAGGTCAGCCTACACAGCATAACAAGACCCCATCTCAAAAAAGAAAATCATATTTCTCAGCTCTTCATATAAACTATGATTTCCAGTATGTATTCTCTAAATATTTTTCCTCTAAAAATCCACCTAAAAGTCCAATTGGTAATTGTGAAATAAACTGGAATTATTTTTTAATGTATTTCTTATAAAATAAGATTATTCAATAGAAGTAATGATAGCCACTACAGCAAAGCAGTTTGAATGGGTTTTCAGTAAGTCTTCTAGTTTATAATATGCTTCCTTTTTTTTTTTTTTAAATTAATATGCTGCTTAAGGTACTTGTACCCTACTTTAAGCAAAAGGAATTAGGACCACGAGGGTACATGTACGGCAGGTGGGCTTGATGTTGCAGAACACTGACTGTTTTAATATCGTTTCAGGTAATATTTCATTTGTTGCATTTCCAGTTTCCAGCACCAACTCACCAACAAAGATTTTACCAAAAACCTTAGGACCAATAAATGTGAATGTTGGACCCCAAATGGTAAGAAAATTATCAAATCTTAGAACTAAAACTGTGCGTAGGTACAACTGATTTAAAAAAAATTTTTTTTTTCTGACTATAGCCAATATAAGTCTTAAGAAAAAGAGATTGTGCTCTTTGGTGTTTTGTTTTTACATATTTGAATTTGTGGGTTCTTTGTGTTTACTAGTAAAGTTTTTGCTCCTTATATAAGGCCTCTCTTGGTTTTAGTTATTCAAATTGATTTAAATCTATTATGCCTTATATCTTTTCTCTCTTGCAGGGACGGGTGTTGTTTTGAGACATGATCTTGTTATATAGCCCAGCTGGAATAAAACTCACAATCCTTCTGCCTTAGCCTCCTGAGTGCTGGGATTACACACATGTGCCACCATGCCTGGCTTCCTTTTTCCTTCTTCTTGTAACTTTTTTCTTCCCTAAAATATAGTCTCATATAAAATGAATATGTCAACTATAGTTTATTTTTTTTTTTTTTAACCAGAAATTGAACTCACAATCTAATGCTTGCCAGGTAGGCACTGTGCCACTGAGCTATATCCTCGACCCTCCTGTAGTTCATTTTATAGCTGACCCTATTAATTGGAAAATCTTTCTATTAGAGGACAGTTGGGGGAAAAACAATATTGGGGGAAAAACAATACACTAATTCATCTTTAGCAGTAGAAATAATGGGTAAGGAATGGGGTTTCTCTGAAGGCATTCATTAATTTTGCTAGAGTTTGAAGTATATAGCACTTTCATAAAATCTTACTTATAAATCATAGTGAGACACACCTATAATTCCAGTGCTATGGGAGGCAGAGGCAGGAGGATTGCATATCCTCTCAGCCTGAGCAATTTAGTGATTTAGTGAGATCCTATCTCAATGAAAAAAGGGCTGGATGTATAGTTCACTGAAGGCACAGAGGGAGAGCTGGCAGAAAGAAAGAAAAAGAAGGAAGGATGAAAAGGGGGGAAAGAAAATTTTATTCATAAATAAACTTGAATTCAGCTACTCTAAGACTATACCTAATTTAAATAACCTCCTCCACTGCTTACAAAAGAGCTTAGACATTTAAACAGTAATTCTTTACTGTCAATGTTTATATCTGTTCATCTAAGAGCCATAAGAATGAATTTTTCCCAGAAAGTACACTATTGTGGACTACATTTTAATTGCAAAGTTTTTTGATAAAAAATATTTTTTTAACAAATTTAATGGTAGCAGGGCGCGGTGGTTCATGCCTGTAATCCCAGCACTCTGGAGGCAGAGGCAGGAGGATCATTGCGAGTTCGAGACCAGCCTGGGCTACAAAGTGAGCTCAAGGCCAGTCTGAACTGCATAGCGAGACCCTGTCTCAAAAAGACGGAAAAAAAAAATTTAATGGTTTCAAAACGTCTCTATGACATTCTAGGCGTGACATTTTTCTTAGTCAGTTGAGGACTGTTAATCATCTGTAGAATTTAAGCTAACCATAAAACACAGTTTACTGTAAGTATGTGAAGAATGTAATCTAGCTCCAACTTCACAGAGACCAAAGTTTGGAAGCTCAGACAAACATCCCCATTTCAAGATAGCTCAGGGTATATTTTCAAACATTTGCTAAACATTTGCCCCTGCCCACCCACTGAAGTGTGAATGGATAAGACAAATCTGACTAAAGTTTATTTCTCTACCTGTCTATAGATAAATATGCAAATATCTAAAGATAACAGATTGATTGATTGATTGATTGGTACCTGGAATTGAACTCACAACCTTGCACTTGCCAGGCAGGCGCTTGTGCCACTCTAATTTTTGTTTTTGTTTTGGGTTTTTGAGGTGGGATCTGTACAGTTCAGTCTGGTCTTGAACTTGCAATGTATGTAACCCAAGCTAACCTCAGACTCACAGCAGTCCTCCTGCCTCAGCCTTCCTGAGTGCTGGAATTGCAGGTGTGTGCCACCATGCCTGGCCTCAAAATAAAATTTTATAAGCCCCCAAATTAAACATAGATTTTCTTGAGTGTGGCCTTTACAGTACTCCTATTTCAAGAAGATATTTTTATTGGTATTTTAGTTGATGTTATGACTCAAATTTAAATTCCTCTTTGGGAAGCATGACTTTTCTTCCCTTGTCAATTTGAACAAATATGCATGCAAGCCCTTAAACAGTTTAGTTCTGGTAGTGATGAGAGTCATGTGTACTACTAACTTAGTTACTGTAAACCTCAGGTTGGGTGGGCAGGAGGAAGGAGATTTGGGGTTCTTCCTTAAACTGAGCCACACAAGACCTTTGTCTCCCTGCTTCTGAGATGCTTTGTTTAGTTCTAAATTCATGGGCAGGATCCTGATTGTTATAAACCCCATCCGAATGTGTCCCTTTCAAAATTCTTGTCAAAGCCGAATCCCCACTCTGGACATAACAGGGAGGGAGGCAGAGCCTTTGGGAAGTGGCAAGTCCCAGGGACTCTGCACTCTGGAATGGGATTTGTGCCCTTGCTAAGAAAGGCAGAGGGAGTGCTCCATTCTGTTCTGTCTTGAGCCACAGGGCAAGAAGAGTGACCCTTTACCAAACTAAGTCTTCTGGTTGCTTGATCTTTGACTTCCCATCTTTGAGGACTGCAAGAAAGAAATTTTTATTTATAGATTACCTGTTAGTGTTTCGTTACAGTGGACAAAGACAGGTTGAGCCTTAGTAGTGAGGTGCTGCTCTGACAAACCTTGCAAGTGTAGACTGGCTTCAGAACCTGGTCCTGGGCAAAGGCCTATCTGTGCTGCCCATGAATGGACCTAAAAGGGCAGTTCTGGCAGGGACTGAAAAGAGCTGTGGAGACAATTTCAGTCTTTCTAGTGGTTACCTTAGGGTAGACTTATGAACTGTAAAGGCCTTTCTGGCACAGTTCCAGATAAAAATGAGGACTATGTTACTGGAAACTGGAGGAAAGAGCACCCCTGGTGCAAAGTAGTAGGACTTTGCTAAACTGTGTTCACTCCCTAGCGTTCTGTGGAGGAAGAACTCAGGGGCAATCAAATAGCATATTGAGTAGAAGAAATTCCAAGTAAAGTGCTAAAGGCAGGCACTGTTTCTCTTGACTCGTAAGAAAATTTGAGGAGAGAGAGAAAAAAATCATAAATGGAATTTAAAATTAGAAGGGAAGCAGAGCTTAAAGATTTGGAGAATTCTCAGCCTGGTCAGGTTTTGAAGAATGGAAAGCTCTTCTGGAGGGACACTGGAGGTGGTTTAGTGTGAGTGGGTGGGAGCCAGTAGCTCTTTATCCAGACAATGGAAGAAACCCCGGAGGCATCTCAGTGATTGTGTTGCCTCTGATCACAAACCAAATGAGGCTTCTGGCAGTCACTACCTAAAGTCTTTGCTCACCAGCAGCATGTGGTGACATAATCCCAGCACTCTAGAGGCTGAGACAGAAAGATTAAGTTTGAGCCCATCCTGAGCAGTTTAGTGACATAGCAAGACCCTGTCTCAAAAAGAAGCTCGGTAAAAAGGCCGTAGATTCAATCCCTAGTATTGGAAGAAAAAAGTCTGTACCTGCCAAATTGTTTCACAGCCCCTCAGCCGTTCCATGTGTGTGTGTGGTGGGCCCATGTGGGGTACAGCCTCAGGAGTCAGTCCTTAAGAGGGCATGTGCTAAACCTCAGCAGTGTCCGCAATGCTGCCATCTCCAACAGGGCTGCCTAGCTCCTAAGCGCTCTGGCTACATTTCAAGGACTCTTTCGCAAAGCCCCAGGGCCCTAGCAGAGAATTGCTGCAGAAATGTGACCACTGTAGAGCCTTCACTCACTTTATTCTAGTGGAACTGGGGGTGAATCTGCCTCCAAGACCTCAGAACCCAGAGCCACAAATATGAGACTCCACACAGCTCTACATGTGACCTAACTGGGATGGAACCCTGGGGCACCTTGAGGGTCCAACCCCTACTCTTGTGTCCAGTAACAGGGAATCAGGTCAAAGAAAATTACTCTCAAGTCTGGAGTTTAATGTTCACTCCATTCAGTTTCCTGCTTGGTCAAGACCTGTTGTTGTTCTTCTTTTTAATTTCTCCCTTTTGGAATGAGAATGCCTACCCGCTGCTTGTCTCACCTTTGTACTTTGGAAGCATTTTGAGTCACAAGCTTACATAGCCTGAGGTTAATTTGCCTCAGGACAGATGGCACTTTTGAGTCTCACCCATATCTGATTTGAATGTGATTTGACCCTTTGAGTTGCTGGAACAAATTAGAATTTATAGTACTTTACAGAATGTATAAAGCTATTGGGATGAAATGAATGTATTTTGCATGTAAGATAGACGTGAATTTGGGGGCATGGTTTGGAGTAAAATGCTGTGGTCTGAAATGTGTCTCCAAAGTTAATGTTGAAACCTCACCCCTGCTGTGGGATCGCTAAATGAAGGTGAGGCCTTACGGGAAGTGATTAAGTCCTGAGGGATGAATGGGATAAGGCCCCTTATAAAAGAGGTGATGAGAACCCCAGCCCCTTCTACCCTGAGAGGACACAGCAGGAAGGTACTGTCTTGAAAGCTGATGTTTTACCTCACACTTCTCATTCTCTGGAACAGTAAGCAATAAATTTATGCTATCTGTAAATTATCTAGTCTTAGATTTCACTGTAACATTCTGAATGGACTAAAATCCAGTTAGAACCATTCCTTGGTTGTCTTCTTTCTTGCCTTTGTTTACTTTTTTGAGACAGAACCTCGCTGTGTAGTGTAGGCTGGCCTCAAAGTCCACAAGAGTGCTGGGATTACAGGCATGCAACCCCATACCTTCCTCTTCATCTTTTTTTTTTTTTGTTGAATTAGAGAATACTTGGATAAAATCTCACTCATCTGTTTCTTAGGCTCTTCTTTCTCTACTTGCTATTTTAACCTTGTGTCTCTTGGAAGTCAAATCTTACTGGTAGATAGGAATTTCAAGATACCATGAAAAACATTTTCAGAACTTAATTTGAGGTGCTTAGCTCTTTTCTTACGGATTATCACACAGGATGTATATCTTATACATGATATAAAATCATGGCTTTCATATTTCAGAATATAAAAACTACTTTTAATTAAAACCAAAATTTTAAGTAATAGAATCGTTTAATATAATACTTTAAAATTATTTTTCTCTTTAACTTTCACAATACTTAGGCTCCAGTCTTAGTTCTAACTGTAGATGGCAGTAGTACACAAAATATTTTGATTGAGAGCAGAAAAATCTTCAGAATGCCATTCAACTTCTGTATGGTTTTCATAGCTTAACAATGGATGGTTTAGAGAACCAAATGTTTGCATTTAAATTAGGGTTTCTGGAGTTTTGGGGGTGGGGAGGGAATCTCAAAGTTAGAAAGTATGTTTTTAACTCCAATTTTTATTTGTAATTTCAAAATTAGGTTTCATGATAGATAAACCATGTCTCTAAACTAGTATTCCTCCAAATTCTCCAAAGACTGAATTTTGAGACAATGTTGCCCAGGCTGGCCTTGAATTTCTGGACTCAAGCGACCTTCTTCTCCCTTAGCCTGTCGGGAGTAGCTGAGATGATAGGCAGTCCACCAGTGTGTCTTCCTTGATTCTTAAGGCTGTCATAATTACACTTAAATTCACATGCACTTTGAATTTGTGTTTCCTGTTTAAATCTATCATCTGTTTAGCTTGTTGAGGAATTACTAAGTACCATGGTAAGAAAGTTGTTAATCACTCTCAGATCTACAAGGAATATCATCTGACAGTGTGACAGTAAGAAAAGGAAGGAAAGGTTAACTAGACCACAGCAATTCATTTTGAAAGTTAGCCTCGAAACAGATAACTAGTTTTTCTGTTTGTCCTGTTTCCCCTCCTTTTTTGTTTGTTTTCCCATGAAGCCCTTTAAATCAAGTAAAATCAAGAATATAGGCCGCTAATAATGGAGAAAAATAGTGCACAAGTAATATGGTCTGTTTCAGGGGTGTGTTGGAATGCTTAGAATAGCATGGTGGAGAATATCATTTTAGGAACAGACAAGAAACTAATCAGATACTCAGATTGTCTTTCCTACACTGTCCGTACCTAGAGCCAGCACTATAGAGAATGTTTTGAAGTGCATTGCAGGGATTGGGGAGCACTGTGCACTTCACATTACATTTGCTTACTACGTTTTCCCTAACAGTTTCTACTGTGTCAGTAAACCAGGAAACTTCCCCCCATCAATTAGAAAGTTGAGTCTTCTGTTGCAGTTCAATAAATGTTGTGCTTTTCCTGAGTGTCCCCTACATTATGCTAAACCCTATAAAGGGCATAACTGAGCAAGGCACTTTCCTCTACTTTCAAATACTATATCTCATTGAAATGGGGGGAAGTCAAGAAGTATAGAGGAGTAGACAGAATACTACAATACAGTAGCTGGGCATGGTGTTTGTAATACTAGCATTTGGAAGGCTGAGGCAGGAGAATCATCAAGAGTTTCAGTCCAGCCTGGGCTACATGGTGAAACTTTGTCACACATGCAAAAAAGGATGCAAGGCAGAATTTAATGAAAAATACACATTTCTAGCTTTATGCTTTCTCGTGTGATAAACTTCTGAATACCTTACTTAATGCACTTGGCATATTGCAGGTATCAGAATTCTCCAGACATCTGTGAGCATTATCTTTTGTTTTTATTTTCCTATTTTACAGAATTAACTCATTAAAATTATCTCCAGAGCTTTTGTAAGTACTCATAGCTCCCTAGTCCCAAACTGGCATAATGCCAAACACACAGAAACTTTTTTTTTTTTTTTAACACACAGAAACTTGAAGTTCTTTTTTTTTTTTTTTTTTGTACTGGGGATTGAACTCACAACCTCGTGCTTGCCAGGCAGGCGCTTATGCTGTTGAGCTAAATCCTCGGCCCAAAACTTGAAGTAATTTAGTAAATAATAAATGTTGACAACTCCAGTAACGAATTCTGGACTGTTTTTACAGTTCAGATTGTTTGACTCTTAATCTTTGATTGCAGTTGAACAACTTGGAATGCTTTTGACTCCTCTTTGGTTCTTTATGGTGCAAGTTAGCAACTAACTTAATGACTATAGTAGACCTTGGGTACAGAATGGATTTCATTTGATCAGGAAGATAAAAATTAATTAGCATTTTAACTTGTGTGAGTCAATAAAAATAGAATTATTTCTTTTAAGACTTACATAACATAGGGCTTAGAGTAGTGACACACATAATCCCAGTACTCAGGAGGCTGAGGCAGGAGAATCACTGTGAGTTTGAGGCCAGCCTTGGTTTACAAAATGAGTTAAAGGCCAGCGTGAACTGCATAGTGACACCCTGCCTCAAAAATGTAAAAAAAAAAAAAAAGAAAGAAAATTTTACTTTTGGCCTGTTATATGGACTTAAAATTTCACTGTCATGAGAATTTTTACAACTACATAGAGAAAACCCTTAGATATCCAGGAGCAGCTTCGTCAGTTATCCACATAACATTGATCTTTTTCCATTAATACCCCTATTCACTGTGCATATCCTTCTTTTATTTTTATTGCAAAAATACTGTTTGAGGGTCAGGGGTTTAGCTCAGTGGCGTTAAGTGCCTGCTTGGCAAACGTGAGGTCGTGAGTTCGATCCCCAGTACCAAACAAACAAACAAACAAACTGTTTGGGGGGGTACCAGGGATCGAACTCATGACCTTGCACTTGCAAAGCAGGCATTTATGCTGCTGAGCTAAATCCCTGGCCTTGCAAAAATACTTTTAAAGCAGTTACTAGGCTGACAAGAGTTTTTTATATTTCTATAAATATCTTTGGAAAAAACATGTCCTTTTCATCAGTGAAAAATAAAATACTTGGAAAACAATTTGGTAACAAAGAGCCTTTTTAAAATTTAAAAGTCTTGTTTCCATTAATTTCTGAATTCTACTTAGAAATAGAAGTAAAAGTCAAGATCACACAAAAATGTTTATCACGATATTTATAATTCAATACTTATAATTTATCATTATTTATAATTGAATAATTTTTGTGTAATTAAAAATATTGCTAATAATGGAGTAAGAAATTCACATAGTAGGATGTTTTCCTTCTTTAGCATAAGGAAGTTTAGAAAGGGTGATAAAATTGCATCTAAACCAGGCGTGGTGACAGACACCTGTAATCCCAGCACTTGGGAGGCTGAGGGCCAGTCCAAGGTCAGCCTGGACTACTGTATAATGAAACATCTCAGAAAAACAAAAAGAATTGCATCTAATAATGCCACATCGTGTTGTGTCCTTGCATATATATATTTCAGGGTTCTGATTTGCTATTACCCTGGTTCTAAATTTTACTGTCCCATTTCCTTAATTTTTATTTTTCCGTTGGCGAGGATATTGAACTCAGCCCTGTACTAGTGAACTGTATCCCCAGTCCTATCTATCTAATAAATCTGTTCATCTGTCTATCTGTTTGTTTATTTTTGAGAAAATGTCTCCCTCAGTTGCCTTCAAACTCAAGATCTTTCTGCTTCAGCCATCTGAAGAGCTGGGATTGCAGGCATGGACCACCACACCTAGCTTGTTCCCTTAATTTGAAAGCTTTTCGTTTTTTCCTGGTTTAAAACATTGTTAGTTGCCCATTTAATTGCTATTCATTTGCATCCAAATTGTTACTCACTTGCTGGTACCTGCATTGTAACCTCATGTCAATATTCAGGACACTTGTGCTTTATGATCCTAGTATATTAGAGCTCTGCATGATGGTGCTTGATTGTAATCCCAGTGCTCAAGAGGCTGAGGCAGGAGGATCAAAAGTTTGAAGTCAACCACTGGGGTACATAGTGAGACTATGGCTCAAGCTCCATCAAAAAAATCCCAGAATATAAGTAAATCAAAGGTACTACTTACATTTTTTTATTTTTATCATATTTTGGATGATTGACAGCAAATGTTTTTTAGACAGTAAAGTTTTCTCGTATGTTGATTAACAATCAACAATGCCTAGTAAATTCTTGCCAGTTCTTACTGAATCATCTTGTTCCTTATTCTGCAGATTATAAGCACACCACAGAGACTCACCAGTTCAGGAAGTGTTCTGATCGGGAGCCCATACACTCCTGCGCCAGCAATGGTCACTCAGACACACATCACAGAAGCGGCTGGCTGGGTTCCCAGGTAAGAACGTGATAAATTTCTGTATCCAAAACCTTAAACAGAATTTTGACATATTTTCTGTACTGTCATGTTTTCTTCTTGTTTTATTTTAGCCCAGTTTTTAAAAAACTAATGTTTTTTCCTTTAAAATTGCCTATTTTACTTTATGGCTCAGATATAAATTATCTCTAGTGTAACACCTGCTCAGTTGTGGTGTTGAGAATTGAACCCAAGGCATCCACACTGAACTATATCCCCATCCATTTGACATAGGGTCTTGTTAAATTACCCAGGATGGGCTACAACTTGGACTCCTCCTGCCTCAGCCTCCCAGAGGGCTAGAATTACTGGCATTTGCATCATGCCTGGCTATACCCACTTTTACACAGAAAAATAGTACAGTGACTTATAACTGAGTCTTTCAACTGTTTAAAATTGAATAGGACTGTTTCTTATGATTACAACTTTTAACTGTTTTAGAGAGAGAAAAAACTATATTTTATATTGTTTGAACACATAAGAAATTAGTTGTAAAATGTTGTTTATTCCCTTGATTCTTTGCAACACTTGGCAATTAAATCACTATTCCTTCTGTGTCACTCCTTTGCTACTTTTAGTGGCATACCCTACATGTTTCATCTTTGTCTTGCTAGTCTTTTTCCATTCCGTAGCATTTTAGCACCCTATCCTTCTGTAGAAAGAAAGAAAGAAAGAAAGAAAGAAAGAAAGAAAGAAAGAAAGAAAGAAAACTGTTACGATAAATGGCTTAAGATCTCCTTTGTCACTTTAGAAGTTATTTACATGGTGATGCACTGCACTGGGTATCCTGGGGTGTGTGTGTGTGTGTGTGTGTGTGTGTGTGTGTGTGTGTGTGTATGTGTGTGTGTGTTTTAGCAAATGCTAAATTTTGGTTGAGTAAGAATCTCTTTGCTTCAAGAGTAAGTGAATTAATGAGACAACAGTCCTGAAGCTTTAATTCACATGCATATTAATACACATACATGCATGTACAGTTACCCACATGAGACAGAAGAGATCCTTAAAGTCTCATTTGTAAAACTGTAATGTTTTCTTCCCTCAATATTCATTGAACTCCCTCCAATTTAATGATTATTGTGTGGTCATGTGTTGTCCAGTGACAAAATGAAGTTTTATATTATGTGCCTATCATCTATGCTTGTTTTGTTCAGTGTAGAGTTAGACAAGTTATAATATTCATGAAATACAGTTGTGTTTATGTGTTATGTTTATGTTATCTTTTTGTCTTTTTAGTGATAGAAAACGGGCTAGAGAATTTATAGAATCTGATTTTTCAGAAAGGTAAGTATGAATGCAAAATTTTTGCTTAGAATTTGTCTCTGTAGAGAATGATTTCAATAATTCCACCTTCATAAACAATGAGATGTTTTTCTTCATATAACTGTCTTCATTTGGTTTGTATTGTTAGTCCATTCTTCATTGAATATTTCAGTTCATTCATAATATTTGTATGGTTTAATAGAAATTATCCTGTGATACTACTGTGTCATTTAGTCCCCTTCCTCCTCTTGGGGGCTAAAACCTTCTACCAAAGTGAATAGTCGTGTTACTCAGGCCCAAAGTTTTTAAAAAGTTTTACTGGCCAGGTGTGGTGGTACAGACCTTTAATCCCAGCACTCAAGAGGCTGAGGCAAGAGGTTCACCATGAATTTGAGGCCAGCCTGGGCTACAAAGTGAGACCTTGTCTCAAAAAAAAAAAAAAAAAAATTACTAAAAGTATTTATAGATCATGGTAAACTCATTTCTTAAATACTACACTGGGTATTCTTAAAAGGTGTGATATGATTTAAAAAAATACAATGAGCCAGGGATTTAGCTCAGTTGTATAAGTGCCTGCTTGGCAAGCATGGGGTCCTGAGTTCAATCCCAAATACCAAAAAACAACAACAACAACAACAAAAAAAACAGTGAATGCTTAAAAATCAGTCTTTCTTTCTTTCTTTCTTTCTTTCTTTCTTTCTTTCTTTCTTTCTTTCTTTCTTTCTTTCTTTCTTTCTTCTCCTCTCTTTTGTTCTTTCCCCCTCCCTCTCTCTCCTCTCTCTTCCTCTCTTCCTCTCTTCCTGTCTTCTCTTTCTCGCCTTCTTTCCTGGGAATCAAACTCAGGACCTTGGACTTGCCAGGCAGGTGCTTATACCACTGACCTATATCCTTGGCCCTTAACATTTTTTAAAAAAATTATTATAATAGATAACTCATTGCCTTTAACCTTCCTCAAACTTCTCCTCCCTTGCTTCAAACACATCCCATCATTGCTGCCACTTTCTGAGCTAGTTCTGGAAGTCCTCCTTCATAAGCATTGTCACTCTTGTGGCTGGCTCAGTGTTCTGAACCGTTCGTGGTCACTTTGACTTTGAGGAAGAGCTGAAAGTCACAGTGCCAGTTCTGGTGGGTGAGGGCACTGTAGCCTGCTTTCTGGTGGGATGTTGCTCAGCAGCAGCTGCATTTACTCTTCAAGAGGACTTGAGGGACAGGGCATTAGCTCAGTAGCTTAAGTGCCTGCCTGGCAAGCAGGAAGTTGTGAGTTGATCCCCGGTACCAAAACAAAATAAAAGAGGACTTCAGAACTGCTTGAGAAAATGGCAAGAATGATTGGGAGGGGTGTGTTCAAAGCAAGAAGGAGATTTAGAGGAAGATTAATAGCAATGTGTCTTTAATAAATTTTTAAAAATTTAAACATGGGGAGAGGAGGATAAATTAAAAAAATTAAGACATGTTTTGTGCATGTACCACCTCCCTACAATCAGTAGAATCATTCTGTACTAGAAACATGACTACAAAAACAATTAGAAATGTTAAAAAAATGTTTAAGCATTTGCCGTTTTTTTTTTTTTTTTTCTTTTTCTTTTTGAGACAAGGTCTCACCATATAGTTCAGGCTGGCCTTGGACTCACTTTGTAACCCGGGCTGGCCTCAAACTCACAATAGTCCCCCTGCTTTAGCCTTTAGTGCTGAGATTACAAGCATGAGCCTCCATAGCCAGCTTGGGCCCCCCCCCCTTTATTTTTTTTGCCTTTGCTATATATTTTGATCATGCCTTGTATTAATAACTACCTGGTGATACATCAGAATCACTCATGATTTGTTCAGTAACAGTTCCTACCCAAGTTGTTTAAGTTGCAGTTTTAAGAATTAGCAGCTTAGGGGCTAGGGGTTTGGCTCTGCTATCGAGCACTTCCCTGGTACCCGTGAGACCCTGAGTCCAGGATTGAGGGTCTCTGGACAGTAAATGAAGAAAGTGTACTTTCTTGATCTACACCAGCACTGCTTTCATTCTTGGTGGCATTTGTTGCTTGCTTCTTGGATCTTAACTACTTTGTGTTTTGTTTTGTTATTTTAGTACTGGGGATTGAACCCAGGGAGCACCAAACTATATCCCTAGCCCTTTTTATTTTACTTGAAGACAGGATCTTGCTAAGTGTTCCAAGCTGACTTTGAACTTGTGGTCCTTCTGCGTCAGCCTCCTGAGTAGCTATAATTACAGGTGTGCACTGAAGGTTCTTACCTATTTTGAAAAGACAGAATTTCATCTGATGAGTTGTTGTATTATATAGGAATATATGGTGAAATGTTCTTTTCTCTCTGGTAAGAAGTGCTGTTTCTAACTCACATGGGTCTTTCTTGGTGTTGCCCTTGGAAGGGGCAGCAGTACAGATTCATACAGACTCTTACAGTGTAAAGAATGTTTAAATTCTTAAAAATGGAATTTGATGGGGCTGGGTGTGATAGCACACACTTGTCATCCCAGCATGCAGGAGGCTGAGGCAGCAGGATTGCCATGAGTTCAAGGCCACCTGAACTACAAAGTGAGCTCAGGGCCAACCTGAACAACATAGACTCTATCTCAAAAAAATAGAGACAAAACAAAACAAAAAAAAAACCAAAGGGACTCTTGGAGGTGCAGGTGTGGAACACATGCACTCACATGTGCTCACATACAAGCAAACTATTCAGTAGTTAAGATCGATGATACCTATGTACTGCAAACAAGATTCTCTTCCCTCTTGTAAGAGAGAATCCTAATGATCACATATAAAATTGCTAGATTAAATATATTGGGAGAGGCTGTGCTTGATGGCTCATACCTATAGTCCCAGCACTAGGGAGGCTGAAGCAGGAAGACTAAAAATTCAAGGTCATTTTGGACTTGGTCCTGGTCTCAGAAAGGACCTGGTCTCAGAAAGCGAAAAAGGAAGGGAGGAGGAGTAATTAATTGATTTATTTATCCCTTATTTGAAATGCTTGGGACCAGAAATGCTTCAGATTTCAGTTTTTCAGATTTTGGATATTTGTATAGACTAATGCCAATGTATAAAATGCTCTAAAACCAAAAACTTCTCAGTGTCATTATCGGTGCTCAAAAACTTTCAGATTTTTACATTTTGGAATTAGATATATGCAGCCTGGATAGCCATTCATTCAACTTTTCTTTTCTACATTTAGTTCAGATACTTTTATTATTTGGGAGGTGTGAAGGGTACTAGTGGTTGAACCTAAGATCTTTGCACTGAGCTACATGTTCAATGCCCTATTTTTTCCCCAGTTCTTTTTAAAATTTTGAGACAGTCTTGCTAAGTTGCCTGGACTGGTCTCAAAGTTACAATCCTCTTGCCTTAGCCCCTCCAGAGTGCTTGATTGCAAGTGTGTGCACCATGCCTGGCTATTTTTCTTTTTAGTGTAACTTTTCTGTAGTATTTCTCACCCCCAATCCCAAAGATAACACAGATTGCTATGTATTGTTTTCTCTCTATTCTTGTCCTCAGTGAATACCTAGAGTGGTATTGCATTCATTCTTCTTTGTACTCATTTACTTGCTTTTTTTTTTTTTTAAACTCAGGACTTTCTGTGTACTAAACACAATCACTCTACCACTGAGCCATATCCATTATTTATTTATTTATTTATTTATTTTTGTCTTTCTGAGACAGGATTTCACTATGTGGTTCAGGCTGGCCTTGGGCTCACTTTGTAGCCCAGGTCGCAAACTTGCAACAATCCACCTGCCTCAGCCTCCTGAGTGCTGGGATTACAGGAGTGTGCCACCACACCCGGCTCAAGTCCTTCATTTAATTATACTTTGAAGACTTTTAAGTCTTTGTACAATAAACTGATAATTCTTAATAAACTAGTACAATTTACAGTATAATGAGCAACAGTAGTCAAAATTCGTGTGCTTAAATCCTGTGTGCTGCTTCAGTAATGTTTATCAAGCCATTCAGCCATCCAGCAAATATATTTTGGATATCTGTAAAGTGTTCAAATTTTCTAAGCATTGGAGATAATAGCAATCATGATGGAGAAATTTCTCCCCTTAAAAATTTTATTTTGGGAAGAAGCAATAAACAAATAAGAAAAGTTTTAGATTGTAATGATATATATATGAATGAAAGAGCTTTATAGAGTGAAGGGTAGTGGCTACCTGAGGAAAGCTGCCTTAGAAGGTAACCTTGGAATGCAAAGACTCCCCTGATGAGAATGTTAGTCTTTTTCTTTTCTTTCTTTTCTTTTGTTAGATCAGGTTAAAAGTACCAGGTTATTTGGGTGATTAAAATGTTCTGGGTAACTCTTTTTAATAAGAAATGAAGGTTGGGGTAGCTCATTCAGGATCCCCCCCCATCTCTCAGGAGCTATTCCTATCTCTTTTTACTCCCCAATACATTTTCCTACTCTTAAAAAAAAAAAAAAAAAAAAAAAAAAAAAAA